>CM042872.1:16157158-16172158 GCA_023658055.1 Thaleichthys pacificus
TCTCGCTAGACACACCTCACAGACACACCTCTCTCTGGTCCAAACCTGTCTTCTAGAAGACTCGAACCTGCTGTCCTGCTGACTAGCCCTACAGGTAAATCCCTGACAGGTCTGGGACGAACGTGGAGAAGGTAGGAGGTAGGGGGTAGGAGGTAGGAGGTAGGAGGTAGGGGGTAGGGGGTAGGAGGTAGGGGGTAGGGGGTAGGAGGTAGGGGGTAGGAGGTAGGGGGTAGGAGGTAGGGGGTAGGAGGTAGGGGGTAGGAGATGGCTCACGGTGTTGAGGAGGACAGGGTCTGTGTGTGTGTGTGTGTGTGTGTGTATGAAGGTGTGGAATCCTGTTGCTGAACGGGTAGCTAGACTTGTGTTCTGAAAGCATTGTGTGTGAGAGGGGAGGGTCTATACTGTCACACATCCTGAAGTAGCTGTCAATGATCTGATGTTTGGTTTTCAGAGTTTGTTGTGTGTGTTTGTCGGAGAAGAGACTGTTCTCTTCAGCAAAGTCTAGTTCACTTCATCTGTGCTGCTGTGCTGTGTGACCTGTGATGTGCATGATGACATCACTTCTCCAGGGTGGCTGTTGGACTGTAGAGAGGGCTTTGTGTCTCGGATTGAAAAAGGAAACATTTTGCTATAGCCTAGTAGTTCTTTTTGATGACAGTAATCTGTGTGTGTGTGTGTGTGTGCGTGTGCGTGTGCGTGTGTGAGGAGGGTGTGTCTATCTCTTGTATGTACTGTGTTAACCTTCTGACTAAAGATCATCTCTCCTCTCTCCCTCCCTCCCTCCCGCTCTCTCTCTCCCCCCTCTCTCTCTCCCTCTCTCTCTCTCTCTCTCTCTCTCTCTCTCTCTCTCTCTCTCTCTCTTTCCCCTCTCTCTCTCTCTCCCCTCTCTCTCTCTCTCTCTCTCTCTCCCCTCTCTCTCTCTCTCTCTCTCTCTCTCCCCTCTCTCTCTCCCTCTCTCTCTCCCCCCTCTCTCTCTCCCCCTCTCTCTCTCCTCTCTCTCTCTCTCTCTCTCTCTCTCTCTCCAGGCGTGTGTTTCGTGTGTCTGGTGGACGTGGTGCCAGTGAAGAACGAGGATGGCGTGGTGATTATGTTCATCCTCAACTTTGAAGTCATGACAGACAAGCTTAGAGAACCAAACCCGGACCTGAACCACAAGCTGCCTCCCTGGCTCGTCACGGGTACGTCTGTTTTAAAGGCCCTGTCATACCACATGGGCGGGGTTTGCTTCTTCGTGTTTGGTTCCATTGCAGCTTTGTCACAGCACGTCAGCTTCACCCACTTACTTTTTAACTACTGTTTGCCACCTCTTTCCCTCTCTCTCCCTCTCTCCCTCTCTCTGTCTCTCTCCTCTTCTCTTCTCTCCCTCTCTCCCTCTTTCCCTCTCTCTCCCTCTCTCCCTCTCTCTGTCTCTCTCCCTCTCTCCTCTTCTCTTCTCTCCCTTCTCTCCCCTCCCCCCGCCCCCTACAGGTCGCCCGCGAGGTTTCAAGCTCCGCCTCCCTCTCCGCTCCCTCAGCAACAGCAAGGCCTCCCTCGACGACCCCGAGTCCGGCCGCATCCCCACGGCCGCCCCCCTGCACGCCCCCTCGGCCCAGCCCAGCCAGGAGGCCCTGGCCCTGGGGGAGCTGCTGCCGCTGCCCCCCCTGCAGGCCGAGAGACCCAGCAGGTCTGTGCTGCCGCTGTGGGCTGAGGGGGAAGGAGGAGCCACTGACCCAGTCGTCCCCGAGGCCCGGGCCCCAGAGGCTGAACCCGGACGGCTCGGCCTCCAACTGCAGCCTGACTCACACCCGGGAGAGCTGCTCCAGCATGAGGAGGGCCTCGTCTGTGGACGACATCGAAGCCATGAGGCCAGACTGGGACAGGAAGTATCGCACCGCCCGGCAGGCCAGCAGCAGCACCGGTGAGTGTGATGTGTGTGTCTCTGTGTGTGACTGCCTGTGTGTGTGTGTGTGTTCCTTCCTCCAACAAACAACCACACTGTTCCCTCCTCCATGACCTCTGACCTCTGACCTCTCCTGTGGTTGCCAGGAGCGATGAACAACAAGTCCAACATCCTGAACTCCACGTCTGACTCGGACCTCATGCGATACCGAGCCATCAGCAAGATCCCCCAGATCACTCTGAACTTCGTGGACTTCAAAGCGGACCCCCTGATCTCCCTGCCGCCCGGAGACATGGACATCATCGCCCCCTGCAAGCTCATCGACCGCACGCACCACGTCACTGAGAAGGTCACACAGGTCAGACCCTCCACTCTCCATGACACACACAGTCAGACACAGTATTGTTTAAAACTTGTGATCTCCACCAGTCGTACTGAAGCAGCTGCAGTACCAGCTGAAGCCTACAGGTGGCAGCACCTCACAGTGCTGAGACCCAACTCCCAGAGGAATAAGCACCATCATGTTAGAGGAAACACGGTTGAATAATTCAACTGCTCCATAAAACATCTGATATAGATAACTAGAACACTCCTGTTTAAGATACTGTCTCATGGCTTGGTATTGTGCTTGCATAGAGGCCTTGTCAACATGTTGTGTGTGGCAGTGTGTGTATGGGTGAGAGTGTGCGTGTGTATGTGAAAGACAGTATGTGTGTATGTGTGTGTGTGTGACACAGCTAGCATCTCTGATTCTGAGAAGAACAGCTAGCATCTCTGATTCTGAGAAGAACAGCTAGTATCTCTGATTCTGAGAAGAACAGCTAGCATCTCTGATACTTGGAGAGGCAGCTAATGCTAGCATTTAGAACCATGTGATCACGTTGTGTTCTGAAGGCAGTTGGATGGCTGGCTGTATGTCGCCATAGCAGCTAAAACAACAGCAGTGCTACTTTAAATATATAAACTTTTTGGAATATGGGAAATACTCTCATAAAATAAATGTTAGATTAGCATCTGCGATCTTACTAGCGTTCATGTGGTTTTAGGTTAATCACAACTCTGCTGGCTCTCGTCTGCATGTACATGAGTATGTATGAGCTCTGAATGGAGGATGACGTAAATGATTTAAAAGCAGGTATTTTTAGAATGTACACGTTTGTGCGAAGGGAATGCCAGGGGCTGGGTGTGTAGAGGCTGGGTGTGTAGAGGCTGGGTGTGTGGAGGCTGGGTGTGTAGAGGCTGGGTGTGTAGAGGCTGGGTGTGTGGAGGCTGGGTGTGTGGAGGCTGGGTGTGTAGAGGCTGGGTGTGTAGAGGCTGGGTGTGTAGAGGCTGGGTGTGTGGAGGCTGGGTGTGTAGAGGCTGGGTGTGTAGAGGCTGGGTGTGTGGAGGCTGGGTGTGTGGAGGCTGGGTGTGTAGAGGCTGGGTGTGTAGAGGCTGGGTGTGTAGAGGCTGGGTGTGTGGAGGCTGGGTGTGTGGAGGCTGGGTGTGTGGAGGCTGGGTGTGTGGAGGCTGGGTGTGTAGAGGCTGGGTGTGTAGAGGCTGGGTGTGTAGAGGCTGGGTGTGTAGAGGCTGGGTGTGTAGAGGCTGGGTGTGTGGAGGCTGGGTGTGTAGAGGCTGGGTGTGTAGAGGCTGGGTGTGTGGAGGCTGGGTGTGTAGAGGCTGGGTGTGTAGAGGCTGGGTGTGTAGAGGCTGGGTGTGTAGAGGCTGGGTGTGTAGAGGCTAGCGGGGTGAGAGCCTCTGATTTACACCCTGTAGGAGACCCATCAGCTGCATGATTGCTTTTTCTGTTCGTGATGAGGGCAAATGGTGGAATGAGTGTGTGTGTGCATGCTAGTGTGGGAGTGTATGTGTGTATGTGTGTGTGTGTGTGTGTGTTTGTGCGTGGGTCTCTGTGTGTGTTTGTGCGTGACTTCCTGATTGTGACAGTAAAGAATCATTGTGAGGCAGGTTGAAATGAGAGACAGCGATTGAAGAGCTTTCTGGAGAGAAGAGGAGAAAGAAGGAGGGAGGGAGGGAGAGAGAGAGAGAGAGAGAGAGAGAGACAGAGAGAGAGAGAGAGAGAGAGAGAGAGAGCATCACCTTAGCCTGTACATTCCCCACGCCCACCCTCCTCTCCCCCTCCTCCCTACATGTTTGACCCAGTTTAGCGGAGCAGGGTTCATTCATCTCCTTGTTCTGGTTCTCCCTCCTCATCACCTCCGGCTAACCTGGAGACCAGGGATGGGCTACAGTGATTGGCTGATTGTTTAGTGTGTGTATTGATGATGGGAGCTGTGGAGGATGCAGTCCACCTGTTAGACCCTCAGCAGAGGGACACACACACACACCAGCTACACACACACACCAGCTACACACACTGTCTCCCAGCCCGGTGTCACAGTGTGTGTGCGGAGGGAGAGGGGAGATGAGTGAGAGACAGGAGAGAATGGTAATTGTGGTATAACAGGGTCTCCTGTGTAACACCAATCCCCCCCCCACCCACCCCCTGTACAGGGACATGGTTTCTCCCTGATCAAATCAATGACCCACAGCGGGCCCATCCATCACTGCTGAGGAGGGGGGGTGGAGGTGGGACAGGCTCATGTAGGGAGGCAGTAGAGGGGCTCGTCCCCAACGCCCACCCTCGGTGTGTCGTTAGACCGGATCCACAGTTGCACACGCTCACACACACCACACATACGCAGACACACACTCCTACACACAAGGTTAAAGCTACTTCTCTAAATAGCTCATCCATAGAGCCAGTATTTCCTCCAGAGTCCCTTTGCCTCCTCTCTCTCCCTTTCTCTCCCTCTTCCTCCCTCTCTCCCTCCTTCTCTCGCTCTCACTCTCCCCTCCCTCCCTCTCCCTCCCTCTCTCCCTCCTTCTCTCTTCTCTCTCCTCTCCCTCCCTCCCTCTCTTCCTCCCTCTCTCTCTCCCTCTCTCTCTCTCTCCCTCTCTCTCCTCTCTCCTCTCCCCTCCCTGCCACCTCTGTGATGGTGCTGGATGTCTAGGGGGTCCTCCCGGGATCCCCAGCCCCAGGAGAGGAGCCGCCTGCCTGCCTAGCCAGCTCCAGACCCGTCCCTCTGGGACAAACCTTCCAGGCTGGCATTTAGGCCCAGTCCTCACGGCTGACCCTGGCTGACCCCTCAGTCTGGGGAACATCACTGTAAATACCATCACACACACACATCCTCAAACACTCATACACACACACCTAGAGTACGCACATGCATACGTGTACACACACACACTCCGTACACACACACACATTTAAGGAGGAGAGAGGTAGAAGCACTGGGTAGAGAAAGCAGTGATCTGGTGCTGTAGTTGGCTGATCAGAACTCTCTATGCACACTGAGACATATGGTGTCTTGTGAAGTGTGTGTGTATTCTGAGGTTAGGGTTAGCTAAAGGTGAGGTGTGTGTGTGTGTATCTAGAAGTGTGTGTCTAGTATGGAGGCCTGCCGACCAGACTGGGAAGTGTGTGTGAGGTGAGTGAGTGAGTGAGTGAGTGAGTGTGTGTGTGTGTGTGTGTGTGTGAGGTGAGTGAGTGTGTGTGTGTGTGTGTGTGTGTGTGAGGTGAGTGAGTGTTGTGTGTGTGTGTGTGTGTGAGGTGAGTGAGTGTGTGTGAGTTTTGTGTTCAGCTGACTAGAGAGAGAGAACAGCCTGTCTTAGACAGTCACTGAAGAATGTTTGATTCCTGGACAGGATCTGTGTGTGTGTGTGAGGTGAGTGAGTGTGTGTGTGTGTCTTGTCTATCCATTCATGTAGGGACCATCTGTCCATGTAGCACTAAGGTGCTGATGCAGTCAAGGTTTCTGGTTCAACACAGTGTTATCAAACTGTCTCTCACACAGTGGGCACACACACACACACACACCTCTACACACACACACACACACACACACCACACACACACCTACACACACATCTATTCCTCCCCTGTGTTGTCAATGCCACCCAAACAGACCGTGACATCCAGCCTCGCTGAGTCGTCCCAGGAGGGGACGAAGCTGGTGCAGATTTGAATCCCTCATTCCTTTGGATGATAGCACAGCTGAATGAATCTAGTGGTCGTGGTAAGGAGTGGCCAGGGAGAGGTAGGAAGAGGTAGGGAGAGGCAGGGAGAGGCAGGGAGAGGTAGGGAGAGGCAGGGAGAGGCAGGGAGAGGCAGGGAGAGGCAGGGAGAGGCAGGGAGAGGTAGGGAGAGGTAGGGAGAGGTAGGGAGAGGTAGGGAGAGGCAGGGAGAGGTAGGGAGTGGTAGGGAGAGGTAGGGAGAGGTAGGGAGAGGCAGGGAGAGGTAGGGAGAGGCAGGGAGAGGCAGGGAGGTGGTAGGGAGAGGTAGGGAGAGGTAGGCGAGAGGCAGGGAGAGGCTAGGGAGAGGTAGGGAGTGGTAGGGAGAGGTAGGGAGTGGTAGGGAGAGGTAGGGAGAGGCAGGGAGAGGCAGGGAGAGGCAGGGAGAGGTAGGGAGAGGCAGGGAGAGGTAGGGAGAGGCAGGGAGAGGTAGGGAGAGGTAGGGAGAGGCAGGGGAGAGGTAGGGAAAGGCAGGGAGAGGCAGGGAGAGGTAGGGAGAGGCAGGGAGAGGCAGGGGAGAGGCAGGGAGAGGTAGGGAGAGGTAGGGAGAGGCAGGGAGTGGTAGGGAGAGGTAGGGAGAGGCAGGGAGAGGTAGGGAGTGGTAGGGAGAGGCAGGGAGGGTAGGGAGAGGCAGGGAGTAGGTAGGGAGAGGCAGGGAGAGGTAGGGAGAGGTAGGGAGTTGTGTGTGAGACCTCAGCATCTGCAGGGTAGGAAAGGTTGTTTCATCATTGGTCCCCCCTTCACCCCCCACCTCCACCCCCACACCACACAACCCCATCACCCTCCACCCCCACACCACACAACTACCCCTGTCAACCACTGAACCTTGCATTATTTATCAGCTCATTTTGGAATCTGTGTTGGCATACACACTTGCTCATGCATGCACTCCAAAACACACACGCGTGTTTAACACACACACACTCACACACTGACGTCTACTTTGTGTGTTCAGCCGAGGGGGCAGTGTGCTTCTGCTGGCTGCCTACAATAATAGCTCCTTACATCCCATAATACTGAGACATACCCCTGTTAGCCTGTCTGACCACAACTGCATTATTTATGTGCTGTGTATTTGTGTGTGTGTCTTGTATAATAAGGTGATTATTTAGGCTTTTTTAGAGTTATGAGAGTTGGTCATCAGTCCTGGACCTCTCATCCCTCATCCCCTCTCATTCCTCATCCGCTCTCATCTCTCATCCCCTCTCATCTCTCACCCCCCTCATCCCCTCTCATCTCTCATCCCCTCTCATCTCTCATCCCCTCTCATCCCCTCTCATCTCTCATCCCCTCTCATCTCTCATCCCCTCTCATCTCTCATCCCCTCTCATCTCTCATCCCTCACCCCTCCGATCTCTCATCCACCCTCTTCCTCCCCCTCTCTCATGTTCCTGAGGAGGTATTGATCATGTAGTCACATCTGGGATGTTGCAGTCCCTCCCTGCAGACAAGGTTAATTCTGAGTGTGTGTGTGTGTTGTGGTAGACAGACGTATCAGGCGGGGGTCTCTATTTTCCAGCCACAGTTTTCACCAAGAAAAACATTGCACATCTATGAATGCTCTCTCATGGAGAGAGAGAGAGAGAGAGAGAGAGAGAGAGAGAGAGAGAGGAGGCCAGGGTGTGATCGGTGGAGAGGGATGAAACTGCATTTGTAAAAGGCCGCCATTTTGTATCATACAGAGCAGCTGCCTCGGCAGGGCGTCACTCTGAAAGGTCACAACCTCCCGCAGAGCCGGCCTCATCCAATCAGAGGAGAGGAGCGGAAGGGGGCACGGGGGCGATGCATCGGGCGACACGCTGAGGGTTATTCACATGGATGGAGTTTACCTTTCCACCTCACTTCCTGGTCCGCAGGAGATGAGCTGGGAAGAGGCAGTGACTGTAACAGAGTCTAGATGTAGACTATCAGGGTCTATATGTAGATTATGAGGGTCTATATGTAGATTATGAGGGTCTATATGTAGATTATGAGGGTCTATATGTAGATATGAGGGTCTATATGTAGATTATGAGGGTCTATATGTAGATTATGAGGGTCTATATGTAGATTATGAGGGTCTATATGTAGATTATGAGGGTCTATATGTAGATTATGAGGGTCTATATGTAGATTATGAGGGTCTATATGTAGATTATGAGGGTCTATATGTAGATTATGAGGGTCTATATGTAGATTATGAGGGTCTATATGTAGATTATGAGGGTCTATATGTAGATTATGAGGGTCTATATGTAGATTATGAGGGTCTATATGTAGATTATGAGGGTCTATATGTAGATTATGAGGGTCTATATGTAGATTATGAGGGTCTATATGTAGATTATGAGGGTCTATATGTAGATTATGAGGGTATACACATGCCTTATACACACACATACATGTATACACACATACACAAGCACGTATACACAAACACAGATATGTACACACAAGCACACAGGAGTGGAGTGAGACGTCAGCAGTATGGGGTCCCAGGGGAGATGGGGGTGTGTGGAGCAGCCCTCCCCAGCATCGGGTCCCCCTTCCTGGCCGTGGAGCCGTCCGGAGCCTCCACACCCCTCCTGGAAGTGGAGCAGCCAGGCCCGCCAGCGCAGGAGCTGGAATGGACTCATTTGTTATGAGGGAGGAAGGAGGGAAGGGGGGCAGAGGGACACACATTTGTATATGTCTGTGTGTGAGTGTTTGTGTGTGCGTGTGTGTGTGAGAGTGAGTGTGGGTATGTTTGATGGGATTTACAATCTTATACTGCTGAGGGGCATCTGCTCGGTCACTGTGTGTGATTTTTTTTATATGTTTGTAAAAACGGATCAAAACTTCAAAAACAAGATTAGAAAGGTTCGAAAACATATTTTCCCCAAAAAAATTGGAACACCATTTTTTTTACACAAAAATTAAAAAACTGTTTACAAAGGTTTAAAATAAAAAATCTCCACCACAAAAAATTCAAACCCCAAAAATTGTCAAATGTTCCCAAAAATATTTTATACAAAAAGTGGAAAGATGGGTTAGGATCTAGACTGCTGTATATCTGTCTGGTTTCCTGGGTTAGGATCTAGACTGCTGTATATCTGTCTGGTTCCTGGGTTAGGATCTAGACTGCTGTATATCTGTCTGGTTTCCAGTCGAAGGGTATCTCACTAGCTACAGTATTTTGGTTTGGTTGGATGAGTCGGGGAGGTGGGAGGGTGAGGGACTAGAGAGGGTGAGGGAGGTGGGAGGGTGAGGGACTAGAGAGGGTGAGGGAGGTGGGGGGTGAGGGAGGTGAGGGAGAGAGTGTCACAACAGGGCTGTAATAACCTTGGCCGTGTTTATCTGTGTCAGGGGCAAGGGGCCGGGCATTCTGGGTAATTGAAAAATGACAGTGGATCTTTGAGTCGATGTAATTTAGGTGATGAAAGATTCAGCCCAGCAACCAGAATCAAAACAGATGGGTTCATTTCTCCAGGGCTGAGATCTCGGAGGGGTGGGGGGGGGGTGGAGGGGTGGAAGGACAAGGGGGGGAGGTGTTAGGAGGCTGGAGCGGGGGGGGTAGTGGAGAGGGGGTCAGTTCAGCTGGTGTCCTGTGACCAGTGTCCTTGGTTCCGGAGGGAGCTAATTCCAGAGTTCTGGTATAGATGGAAGCATTCCACACGGCGGGTGGGAGGTCAAGCAGGGTCACACAGGAGGTCAAAGGGTATGTTTGCATTTTAACGTTTGTATTGTTGGGAACCGGTGGTGTATAGCAGGGCTTATCACCATCTATCTCCAGCCTGCCACCTGCCTCACGCTGAGGAGGGAGCTGCCAGCAACAGAGATGTTGTTACAAGTCAAATCATCCCCCTCACAGGCCTCCTCCGGCCTTCTCCTGCCTCCTCCGGCCTCCTCCGCTCCTCCGGCCTCCTCCGGCCTCCTCCGGCCTTCTCTGGCCTCCTCTGGCCTCTTCTGTCCTCCTCTGGCCTCCTCCGGCCTCCTCTGGCCTCCTCCGGCCTCCTCCGGTCTCCTCTGGCCTCCTCCGGCCCCCTCCGGCCTCCTCTGGGCTTCTGAGAGCGTTTCAGTGTTTCTACAGCGCTCAGCTCCTTGTGAGGAAGTCTTCAGATGTAAAAGCTGGAGTTTTCAACGTCAATTAATCTTGGCCTCGTTCATGAAATGAAAAATTAAAGTGCTTTCATCCGTGTTGTCCTTCTGGTTCAGAAGGCTGTTGGGTAACCCTCCCAGAGGCGGCTGATCTTCCAGCATGCTGTGAGTCTCCAGAGTCACGGTCAGTCTGGAGACTCACAGCTTTGAAGCAGAACTCAGCGATGGTTTACTTGGCATCTTTTCATAAAATCTTCACATAAGAGTATTTTCATGCAGGAATTTTATGTTTTACTTTCATTTATTTCTAGCAGACACTTTTATCTCAAGCGACGCACAGTACATTGGGGGTGTTTGAACCTGCGACCTCTTGATCTGCAGTCCAATTCTCTAACCACTAAACCAGACCCTCATCTAGTCAGAGAGATCTGTGGTCCTCCCAGATGCATTGTGGGTAACTGTCCATGTCCGTGGGAACGACCTTGCCCAGCCAGTAACCTCCTCCTATCATCTCACCCTTCATCCCCGACTGCCCCAGCAGGGTCAGTGTGAATAGGACTACAACTCCCATCAATCACCAGCTTTTGAGCTCTCCCAGGGTGCTGATCGGAGTTGGAGTTGGATGGATGGGCGAGGAGGAGGGGATGGTCTGTCAGAGGGCTGAAGGAGACCAAGGAAGTCACAGTAGAGATTTGACTAGACGTGTGAGAGAGACTGTTTTGTTTTATGTTCATGCCTTTCTTTCCTCTTTGAAAGTGTGTGCCCTTCTCTCTGTGTGTGTGTGTGTGTGTGTGTGTGTGTGTGTGTGTGGTGTGTTGTGTGTGTGTGTGTGTGTGTGTGTGGTGTGTGTGTGTGTGTGTGTGTGTGTGTGTGTGTGTGTGTGTGTGTGTGTGTGTGTGAGAGCAGAGGCGATGGACTTTAATTAGGGGTGATCCTCTAGTCTCCAGTGTCCCATCATTAGAATAATGAATTTCTGCAGTGGGGCTCCACACAGCAGCATCCCTTCTGGTGTATTTGTGTGTGTGTGCATGTGTGTGTGTGTGTGTGTTTGTGTGTGTTCGGCACAGTACAGTAGTCTCTACAGTAGCAGCTTGTGTCGTTTGACGTGAGGATGTGTGGTGATATTAAACCACAGCAACAAACACCTGACAACACCATGCTGAAGAAACATGGTAGAGAGAGGTAGAGAGGGAGTAGGAGGAGAGGGGGGAGAAAAGTGAGAGAGTGGGGGTGCAGAGATGGAGGCAGAGAGAGAGAGAGAGAGAGAGAGAGATAGGAAGGGTGGATAAGACAGCAGTAGCAATTAGAGCTGATCTTTACTGGGATATCCTCCACAGGAGAGGGGGGGAGGCGGAGAAGAGAAGGAGGGCAGAGGAGAGGAGAGAAGGATGGGAGAGGAGAGGAGGATGGGAGAGGGAAGGAGGGCGGAGGAGAGGAGGAGGGGCGGAGGAGAGAAGGAGGGCGGAGGAGAGGAGAGAAGGATGGGAGAGGAGAGGAGAGAAGGAGGGCGGAGGAGAGGAGAGAAGGAGGGCAGAGGAGAGGAGAGGAGGAGGGGCGGAGGAGAGGAGATGTTGTGAGGAGAGGAGGCACAGGAGGAGAGGTAGATGAAGGAGAATAGAGAGAAGCGTTGGGGAGTTGGTTTCATTCACTTTGTAAAGCTCAGAAATTGTCAGATACCAGAAAGATAGAGACAAGAGAGAGGGAGATGAAGGGAGGGAGGACAAAAGAGAGGGGGAGGGAGAGGGAGAGGGAGAGGGAGAGGGAGAGGGAGAGGAAGAGGGAGGAACAGAGTGAGAGAGAGAGAGGAAGAAGTCTCAGCAGCAGAAGCACATTGGCTGGGAGCTGTGAACAGGCTGCAGCTGGGCTCAACATACACAGTCTCCCTCCGAACCCAGAGAGAGGCAGAGAGAGAGAGAGGCAGAGAGAGAGAGAGGCAGAGAGAGAGAGAGAGAGAGAGAGGAGGGAAGTACAAGTGAAAGAGACAGGCAGAGGGAGAGGGGAGAGATAGGGGACCTGACCACCGCTGGAGGAGTGAGACTGCCTGGACCCTCGCTGCTGCTGGCTGGAGGACGGGGGGGGCGGGAGGAGGGGGGGGGGCGGAGGAGGGGGGCTGACACCCGGGGGCCGGGGTCTCGTCTGGCACGGTGGCGGGCCGGGGGTCAGGGGGGGGCTGGGGGGCGGGGGGCAGAGGCGCGGGGGTCCTGGGTGGACCAGGTGAGTGAGGGTGTCGCTGGAGGAAGAGACAGCCTGTCTCAGGAGGGAGGCAGGAATGCCCGCGTCCGCAGAGCTGTACGCATATCCTCCATCGTAGCTCAGGAGGTGAGTGTGTGTAGTGTGTAGGTAGGTGTGTGTGTGTGTGTGTGTGTAGGTGTGTGTGTGTGTGTAGGTAGGTGTGTGTGTAGGTGTCATGTTCCATGGGTGTGTGTCTAGGTGCTGCTGCCTAGGAATGCTGACTCTTGGAGTCCATTAAACTTTGTCTCCTCTCTCCTCCACCTCTCTCTCTCTCCTCATTTCCTCTCCTTCTCTCCTCTCCTTCTCTCACCCCTCTCCTCTCCCCTCTCTTTCTCTCTCTGTCTCTCTCTCTCCTCTCTGTTCTATCAGGACTGACCCTTTGTTATCAGTGGGATGTTATCAATCTGAGTTTCAGATTCGGGCAAAGTAGCGCCTTCATTTAAATCCTCTCCTTAGAGCATGCTTTGATTTCCTGTTAGATCTGTGTGTCAGAGAGAGAGAGAGAGAGATGGAGAGATTGTAGGGAGGAAGGAAGAGGGAAAGAGAGGAAGAGAAAGCTGAAGAAAGGAAAGATCATTTGCTGTAAAGACATGTTGCTTCACCCCCACACACACAGTATGAGTGAGCTCGTTCTCTTGTGCACATTAATGCATACAAATATTCATGCAAATTATGGCAAATAGAACACATCATGCAAACAAGCATACACACTTGCACACACACACACAGAGAAGCTTGAATGGTGTAAGTGGCACAAAACCAAATATGAAAATCACATCACATGAGCATGTCCAACATTCAGCTCTCACACACATACAGTACACACACACACACACACACATACACATACATACATATGAATATACACACACATACATACACACACATACAGGATACACACATTCTCACAGTCCTTGTGAATCGCTGAAACACTTCAGTTCACTAAAACAGCTGGTTTACATTATTGCGTATTTTTATGGACTGTGCGTAACTTTTCCCAGCAGTCCCCACGTGCCACTGTGTTAGACTCCAGTCATACTCCAGTTATTCCCCGTGTTGTAGAAGTGTTGAAGTGAGATTATTAGTCCTAATCTGCCCCCATGTGGCGGAGACGGACGTGGCAGTCTGGAGGTTCAGCATCTGGCTGAATCCTGTTCCATGGTCCTGTCTCCCTGGCGATGGCCATGGTGACGGTTTCCAGGGAGACGCTTGGCCTTGCTATGCTCAGGTGGCTGGTGGGGTAAGGGCGGGGGGTCCGTCACTGTTACAAACGATGCCCTTGAACGCAGCAATCAGTGACTCTCCACAAATAAATCAGGACTCTTCCTTAAATTGTACCCTCATCCCCCTCCTCCATCTCCTCCTCTCTGTGTACCCAGAATCCTCTGCAGCGCTGGATGATGGAGTGTAGGACTCTCTCTGCTGTCTGTTGGTGTTAGTCTCTCTCTCTCTCTCCCTCTCTCTCGCTCTCCCTCTCTCTCTCACCCTCTCTCTCTCTCTCTCCCTCTCACCCTCTCCCTCTCCTGTCAGTATATTCGGTAATAGACAGCTATTGTCATTGATAAATAGTTGTTCTCCGCTGGTACCTGGATATAACTCATCTTTTCCTTCATTCAAACAGTCGTTTGCCTCAGCGTGTGTGTGTGACTGTGTGTGTGACTGTGTGTGTGACTGTGTGTGTGACTGCATGTGTGACTGTGTGTGACAGTGTGTGTGTGACTGTGTGTGACTGTGTGTGACTGTGTGTGTGTGACTGCGTGTGTGTGTGTATGTTGGCTTGGACGCTGAAGGATCAGACTGTTGGCTCTCCTTGAAGAGTTGTGTCTTGGCTGCCTCCCCTCCTGTGAATCTGCTCAAGATGATTAAAGGATGTGGGGGGGGGGGACCCAGGGGATTAAGGGTAATGTAGTAGACGGACAAATGAGGCAGCCATCCAACTTCATCCATTTCAGCCATAGATCACTCATATTTATTGTCCTTCAAACTGAAGGAACCTAAAAATCCTGCTTGGTTCTGCATCCATACGTTTGTGTGTGTGTGTGCGTGTGTGTCGGCAGTTTTCTCCGGCAGTGTGGTCCAGCTGGGGCTGACAGGAATAGTCTTTTCTCACACGTATCCTCAACAGACCGTCCCTGAATCTGTTCTGGGGTCGGATCCTAGTATCTGTTCTGGGGTCGGATCCTAGTATCTGTTCTGGGGTCGAATCCTAGTATCTTTTCTGGGGTCGGATCCTAGTATCTGTTCTGGGGTCGGATCCTAGTATCTGTTCTGGGCTCGGATCCTAGTATCTGTTCTGGGCTCGGATCCTAGTATCTGTTCTGGGGTCGGATCCTAGTATCTGTTCTGGGGTCGGATCCTAGTATCTGTTCTGGGGTCGGATCCTTGTATCTGTTCTGGGGGTCGGATCCTTGTATCTGTTCTGGGGTTGGATCCTTGTATCTGTTCTGGGGTCGGATCCTAGCTGCTGCCTACCTAACCTGCCTGCAGAGCAGTTTTGTTGTGAGGGATGGAGACTGGTCTGATATCAGTCACGTGGAGGTCTGGATCACACACATCTGATTGAGACGGCGTGGGGTGAGGGGGGGAGGGGGGAGGGGGGGAGGGGGGGGAGGGAGGGGGGCGAGGGGAGGGGGGGGGGGGCTCAAGGACTCTGGTCTCCGAGGTGGAACGTTGCCGTGCCCGTTTCATCACCCCCGGCGACAGGAATCCGATTTGTTACTGAGGCCCCCCACTCACCCGACCCCATCCATCACAGCGACAAGTGACTGTAGGGAGGG
>CM042872.1:16176838-16179338 GCA_023658055.1 Thaleichthys pacificus
TTTGCCCCCCGACGTTTTTTTCGGCCTATTCTCTCGAACGTTCTACTCCTCCTCGTCTCTCTCTCCATTCTCTCTCTCTCCTCTACTCTCATCACTCTCTCCATCCTTTCTCCTCTCTCACTCTCTCCTCCTCGCTGTGTGTCTCTCTATCTCTCGCTCGCTCACTCATCTCGCTCACCTATATCTCTCACTCCCTCCTCTCTCTCTCTCTCTCCTCTCTCTCTCTCTCTCTCCTCTCTCTCTCCTCTCTCGACTCTCTCTCTCCTCTCTCATCCTATCTCTCTGGGGTCTCTCTCTCTCGCACATCGCTCACTCTATCTCTCGCGCTCTCTCTCTCGCTCTCTCCTCTCTTCTCTCCACTCTATCCTCTCTCCCTCTCTCCCTCTCTCTCTCTCTCTCCATTCTCTCTCTCTCTCTCTCTCTCTCTCTCTCTCTCTCAAAAGCAGTGAGTAGTTGGCCTATGTCTGTTGCTTTGGTCTTCTGTTGCAGTCTGTCTCTGTGTATCGCTCTTTTTGTCTTTCCCTCTCTGTGTCTCTCTCTCATCCTGCCTCTTATTCTCCTGCTCATCCTGAGTGCTCTGCTCTCCTAGAGACCTATCATCGCTGCTAGTCTGAGCACTGTCAGCACGTCTGCTTCACCAATGAGAGGCTGTAAGAAAGGGAACTGGGTCCAGGGATACAGTCCACAAGGATACGGGTACCAGGAAATGGGCACCATCCGGCAGAAACTGGATCTCTGATTGGGGATTTGGGGTGCGCAGCGGAAGTAGGAGGGAAAGGAGGAAAAGGAGGGAGGAGAAGAGGAGGAAGAGGAGGGAAAAGGGGAAATGAGGAAAGGGGAGCGAGGAAGAGGAAGGAAGAAGAAGAAGGACGGAGAGGAGGCTCTAAGAGGAAGAAAAGGAGATGTAGGAGGAGGATAAGAGGCCAGGAAAAGGAATGAGGTTATAAGGACGGAAGGGTAATGAGGAATGGCAAAAGGAAGAGGTTAAGAGAGAGGGACAGTAAGGAAAGAGGGAAGGTTTAAAAAAAGACATAAAATGAAAAAAAGTCATACGCTATATATAGGGAATTGAGAGAATACGTTAAGAGAATAAGTAGGGTTAAATCGGACCAGGATATATGTACAGGAGTGATACATAATATTAAAGCAAGGATAGTAATGAAACCGGGCGGTGCCGGGGAATGTTGGGGTAGGAGTGGGCCGCGTTCACAGCAGAACATAAGATAATAAGTAGCACAAGAGAAGAAACACGTGGACCTCCACCTTCCCCCCTCTGCGCTTACTCCCTTCCCCTCCTCCCTCCCCTCTCTCTTGTTCTCTCCTAACTTCCCCCCTTCCCCTCGCCAGTCGCCTCAGTGTTATCCCCATTCGTCCCCCCATCCCTCCTTACCCCCCCTCTCTTCTTGGCCCCCCCCCCACCACCCTCCCCCTCCTTTTGTCTTTCCCTCTTCTTCCCCCCTTTTCCCTCTCCCTTCTCTCCTTCCCCCCCCGCCGTTATCAACTCCCCAATTATGTACGCTTCTGAAGCTCAGAAGGTTCCCTGCCCTTTTCTGTTCTCTCACTCACCTGCGGCTCCGTCGCACCACCCCTCCGCATCACACCCCTCCCCCATCGCGTCAAGCGCATCATAGCCCCGCAAGCTGCTCTGCCGCCGCAGTTGGCATGGCGACGACAGCTCTCAGCTGGCCGAGCGAGGGCAGAGGAGGTGAGGGGTCGGAGGGCGTGTGTGTGTGAATGTGTGTGTTTCTGCATGTTTTGGGAGTGTGTATTTGTGTATATGTTTGTACAGTTTGTGTGTTTTGGATTTGTGTGTGTGATGTGGTTTTGTACAGTATGTGTGTGTGTGTATGTGTGTGTGTAGGGTTTGAGCCATGTGTGCAGAGGACTCTGTTGGAGTAAGGTTGTGTGTTGCGTGCGTGCGTGTGTGTGTGTGTGTGTGTGGGGGGGGGGTAGCAGGAGGAGCTTCAGGGACTGTCAGAGGTGTGTAAGCCTCTCTTCAGATACTCAGAGGAAGAGGCTGCGTAGAGAGCCTGCACTGTAGATAACAAGCATGTAGAAGTAATAATATATGAATGTTACAGAGTACAGTCTCCTAATGGTATTGCGTGTGCGTGTGCGTGGTGTGCGTTGTGTGTGTGTCGTGTGTGTGGTGTGTGTTGTGTGTGTGTGTGTGTGTGCAGTTTCTTTGGGTTGACGTGGGGCTCATGTATGTCATATAACATATAAACCCTGCTGTGGTTGAGCTGTAGACCAGACAAGGCTCCTCTCTTCTCCTCTCTCTCCTTCTCTCTTCCCTCTCTCTGTCTGTCCTGAGAGAGGGAAAAAGAGAGCCTAGAGAAAAGAGAGAAGGAAAGAGAGGGATTGTGTTGATGGTAATGTTGGACACACAGTAGCTCCCATCCAGGCTCTAGTTTTTGTGCAGAGCTAGTGGAGAGTGAATAATAAGAATAATAACAACAAGGACAAACAACAACAACAGGAGGAGGGAGACTGAATACGA